>JAVTVJ010000695.1:0-15649 GCA_034509425.1 Eopsaltria australis
CTGCTTTTAGGAGCGTGGAGCTGATGGGAGGTTGGAGGGCTGTGGATCACCTCCTGCTCCTCAGATATTTTGGGATGGAGGTGATGATGGGGTGGGGTGGGAGGTCCCAGTTTTGGTCGGCTCAGGATCCCTTCCCAGCCCTCTCCCAGTTGGCAAACTGGGCTCAGGGAGGGTTTTGGTCCCAGACTGGCCTCCCTGAGCTGGTGAGTGATGGCCACGGAAATCCCGATGGCCAAATTCACTCCCTGCCGTGTTTGCTCCCGACTCGGCAGGAGGAGAAGTTGAAATATTGGATTTTTCCACTCCAGAATTTCTGCCGAGACATCGGAGCCGCGTTGTTTTAACGGGACAACCAGAATTCCCTGGATCAGCCTGAACTCCTGGTGGGAAGGAGGGGTCTCCCACTTCCCAAATCCTTGGAGCTGTTGTTTCCCTCAGGGACAAGGGACATCAGGTTGAGCTGGTTTGGCTTTTAGTCATTGTCATTCCAGTCGTGAATTCCGGAGTCTCATCCAGGGAAGAGGCCACAATCCATCTCCAGTGACATCATCGAGTCAGGGCCATCCCAGGGAACACGGGATGGGCCATGGAAGTGACACCTCCAAAAGGGATCAGCGCAAACGGACACAAAAACGGATCCTGGGAACGATTTGGAAAGCGAAAGGGGATTTAGGGAAAGAGGATTTTGGGAAAACAGTGTTTTATCCAAGTGTGTTTGGACAGAAAATCCCCGGTGTTTGTGTGCAATGGGAAATATCCAGGAAATGCCAGGATTGTCCCAGGGTTGGGATGAGACGCCTGTCACTGCCTGCTGGAGGCCAATCCAAGCTGAGCTCCAGAGTGTCGCTTCTGATATTCCCAAAAATCTGGGCCAACAATCAAATCCATCCCCAATCACTTCACTGTGTTCGGTCATGGAAAATTCAGCTGGAAATTCAGTGGGGAGCAGGAAAAACTCTAAGGCATGGAATGCTTTGGGTGGGAAGGGATTTTAAGGATCATCCATTCCCACCCCCTGCCATGGCAGGGACACCTTCCTCTGTCCCAGGGTGCTCCAAGCTCCATCCACGCTGGCCTTGGGCACTTCCAAGGATCCAGGGGCAGCTTCCCTGGGCTCCCTGTGCTGGTGTTCCATCACCTCCTTCCTTATCTACACATCTTATCTGCTGTCCAGGAGTTTCCCAGAGTTCCACCTCAGCTGGAGCATCAAGACAAGGAATTGGTGGTCCTGGTTCCCAAACACTGATCTCCAAGTGCTTTTGGTAACTTTGGGATCCGCCTCCAAACTTTTGGGAGCACTAAACACGGAGCAGTCACTTCACAAAGCTCCAAAAACTCCCACAAGCTTCGAGCGGAATCATCAGTGGTTCCCAAATGAAAGCCGGACCTAATTAAACACGATCACGGAATCACAAAGCCATGGAGTGGTTGGGTTGGGAAGGACCTTAAGGATCACCTGTTTCCACGGGCAGGAATCCCATTATCCAGCCAAGCCGGGGTCCTGCAGGAAGGGAGGTGACAGCAACGGGAGCTCAGTGATCCCAATCCAAGAGCTGGGATGCTGCCCACATTCCCTCCAGCCATGGCAGCATCTCCTCGGGCACATTTTTGGCCCCAAATACTCTGGAAACTGAGGAAGAGAGGAGGGATTTGCTCATCTTCCACCGATTGATGGCAGGAATGCCAGGACAAGGCGGAATTCCTCGTCATTCCTGCAGGGAGAGCAGAGGGAATCACTCCTGGTGGGGAGATTCCCTACAAAGGGACCAACATCCCTGGGCTTCCCTTTCCTTCCCGCCGGCACAAATCGCAAGGAACGGGAGAGGGGACAAATTTGGGAGCATCTGAAACCCAATGAAATCCAAGACCTGGTGTCGTGCTCCAGCAGGACCCCTCTGCTCATCCCAGGCACCGAGGAGCCCCCGAGCACACAGAGCTCCTCAATCCCGACTGGGAATGCGGCGGGAGGGGAGGGAGGCTGAAGGAAAATAAATAATTTCTGGCTGCTCTGAATCAAAGCCTGTTACAATCAAAACAGTTCCCCGCTGCAGCAGGGCCCTGGGGCCTCGTTCCCAAAAATTATGTGTGTGCTGGAAGCCACAGGGAAAAACTCTCTGACAGAGGAGACCTTCCCGGTGTCCACGGGAGCCAGGGAATGCTTTGAATCCAACATCTCTGTCCGGGCTCTCCCGGAGCTTGTGCAGCCTCTTTGTGCAGAGTCCAACCCGGAGTGGGTTAATCCTGCAGCTCCTGCTGCAGATCCTGCCCCTGGGAATGCCCGGAGGGAAAAACGGGACAGGAAATGAGGATTTGGGGGCTAAATTGAAATGGGAAGTGGACAAGAGAGCATTGAAGGAGGTTGGAGGGAAAAACCCTCACAGAAATGCCGGCAAGGAGCTCTGATCCCGATTTGTCTGGGAGTGTCACGGGTTTCAGGGGAACTATTCCTGATTTACAGGAATTATTCCTGATTTTCAGGAATGATGCGTGGATACGTGCACAAGAGTGCAGCAGTTAAAATGGGAATTCAGGAATCTCCTTGTGAGGGATCTCAGGAGCTTCAACAAGGGCAAGGTCCCGGATCCAGGTCAGAGCAATCCCAAGCAAAACCAGGAGTAGGGTGGAGAACGAATGGAGAACCCTGAGGGGAGGGATTTGGGATGTTCATGGATGAGGGGCTGGATGTGTCCTGGCCAGAGGCTGATCCCAAGGGTGGGACACGGGATTAGGGGTGGGATTCTCCCCTTCTGCCCCACTCAGGTGAGACCCCACCTGCAGAGCTGCCCCAGCCCTGGATCCAACAGCACAAGGACCTGGAGCTGCTGCAGAGATCCAGAGGAGGCCCCGGAGCTGCTCCAGGGCTGCAGCCCCTCTGCTCTGGAGCCAGGCTGGGAGAGCTGGGAATGTTCCCCTGGAGAGGAGAAGGCTCCAGGGAGAGCTCAGAGCCCCTTGCAGGGCCTGAAGGGGCTCCAGGAGAGCTGGAGAGGGACTGGGGACAAGGCATGGAGAGACAGGACACAGGGAATGGCTTTAACCTGAAAGAAGTAGATTTAGATGGGATATTGGGAATTAGGAATTCCTGACTGGGAGGGTGGGGAGGCCCTGGGATGGAATTCTAATTCTGGAGAACCCCAAGTGCAACCTGCACTCCAGAAATTCCAGGTGAACTCCCTTGGATTTCCTGTGAGGATGGAGAGGAGAGAAAACAGGGATCAAACTCAGCCACTTGGGATCCCAGTTTCCCTTTGCTTCCCCTCATGGTGCTGCTGTAAAGACAGAATTCCCTTCATCCTCGATCTGTTCCAGGTCCTTTTTGTGGATACGGAGTTTTCCTTCCATGACCTGTCAGACTGGGCAGTGTTTGTGCTTTTTAACCCCAAAAAGGGACGGGAATTCAGTGAGATCCCAAATTCTGATGGAGAGACCAATGAAAGCAAAGAATTGGGAGACAACGATGGATCCAAGGCTACCCAGAGGTGCCTTCCAAGTCCTTTATCTGATTTCCAGCACAAATCCACAAAGAATGGGCAGTGTTTGTACTTTTTTAACCCAAAAAGAGATGGGAATTCAGTCAGATCCCAAATTCTGATGGAGAGGTCAGCAAGGAACTGGGGAAAACCAACAGATCCAAGGCTATCCAGAGGTGCCTTCCAAGCCCAGCCCAGCCCTGATTTCCAGCACAAATCCAAAAAAGATGGGCAGTGTTTGTACTTTTTAACCCCAAAAAGAGACGGAATTCAGTCAGATCCCAAATTCTGATGAAGAGATCAATGAAAGCAAAGAATTGGGAGAGAATGATGGATCCAAAGATATCCAAAGGTGCCTTCCACGCCCCGTTCCTCTGATTTTCCAGCAAAAATCCACGAAAGATGGGCAATGATTGTATTTTTTAAGCCCAAAAAGAGATGGGAATTCAGTCAGATCCCAAATTCTGATGGAGAGATCAGGGAAAACAAGGAATTGGGAGACAACGATGGATCCAAGGCTACCCAGAGGTGCCTTCCAAGCCCTTTATCTGATTTCCCAGCACAAATCCACAAAAAACGGGCAAAATCCCGCTGGAAAAAAAATTAAAAGAAGTGACCAAGCCTCATTTTGTGTTGGATTCTCCAGCAAGGAGGCCATTCCAGCGGAGTGGAAACGGAATGAAAGGAGAAGCTGGGAACAAGGAAGGTGGGAATTGGAGCTGAATGAGCTCCAATGGTTACAATGGTTCCTTGTCCCGCCGCTGGAACGGGGCCAGGAGGTGCCGAACAAGGAGCTGCTCATTCCCTCGGTGACAGATAGGATTTCACGGCCCGGTTTTATGGGATGTGGCAATAAATCCATGGATCCTGCGTGGCTGGAATGGGCTGGACTCCTGCTCCTTCTTGGCCTGGCTTAAAATAATTGAGCTGAGTGAGGAGCCAGCTGTGGGCAGATGTGGCACCTTCCAGGCAAGAGCCGGGCTCCGAGGATGATCCAGGATCGCACGGAATTCCCACAGGATGGAGCTCTCCGTGGATTCCAGAGAAACCTTGGAGTTGTTCGTGATTAAAAGGATGAGCTGGACTTAAAACGGGCCAAGGAGTCCAGGCCAGCTTTGCCTCCAGCCCATCCTGGGAAATCCAGCCCTGGCCAGTCCTGAGAGCAGAGAAAATCCCTTGGAAAACGAGGAAGGAAATGGGATTTCTGTAAAAATCCCAATAATAATAATAATAATAATAATAATAATAATAATAATAATAATAAATAAAATAAAAATAAAATAAAATAAAATAAAATAAAATAAAAATAATATAATTTGGAGGTGCTGTGGAGGATTCGGGTTCTTTGAAATGTCCAACACTGATTTTCCTGGGATCGCCAGGCTTGGAGATAAATCCTGTTAGGAGATTGGAAAAATAGAATATATTGGGATGAAACAACATTCCCACCTGGAAAGAGTTTGGGATTGGTGTGAGGAATAATCGGGAGGCGACTCCCCACAGCTCCTAAATCCAGTCAGAGCTGGAAGGGACTGAGCAGAGCTGCTGATCCAGCTTCTCCCTGAAACACCAGGATTTGGGGGAATTCCTGCCAGGCATGGATAAAGAGGGATGGGCTGGAGCTCATCCCACTTCCCACAAGTTTTCTGGATGCTGTTGAGGCAGAGAATGGATGGAGAGGAGCCTGGATTGGGATGGGGACACCAGAGGGTCCTTGGAGCTGGATTTAAGAAGGAATTGAGGGGGGGAATGATCCTAGAACAAAAAGGCTGGATCCGTGATCTTTGAGGGCTTTCCCTCATTTTTTATGATGGATAACTGGGCCACTTGAGGATGGAATAAAACAAATCCAGTGGGAATCTGGTCTGGAAGTAGAAGGAATGGTTGAAGGGACCCGGAGCTTCCAAGCCTTGCCTGGTGCCCCCTTACCAAGCTCAGCTTTCATTCCCTGCCTTTATTCCCTTTCCCCCGCTCCGTTTGTGGTGGATTTTGGGAACAGAACCCCCGTCCTTTCGGAGCCTCCTGCTGCCAGCTGGAATTCCAGGGAGGCGGAGAAATCCTTCCAAGAATATCCTCGAAGGTGAGCCGTGGTTATCCGTGAGCCCATTATTCCAAAAACAATCATTTCCTGCCGGTGGGACGGGGCCAGGACGTTGGATTTGGGATTTCCCGCAGGATTTCAAGGATTTGCAAATCCCACATTTTCTCCTCACCGAGCGGAGCTGGCGCAACACCTTGAGCTCCACATGATTCCCGGAGGGAATTGTTCCTGGCTAAGATTTGTGGGGTTTTGCTTTCCCTTTCCTGCTTTTCCAGGTGAAATTCAATCCCCAGGCTCCTGTGCTCCTGGCGGGATGGGATTTGCTGGAGGTGGTTTCCAACGTTTCCTTCGGGATGCGATTCAGGAGCTGAGCCAAAAGGCAGGAAAAGCCACAAGAAAAATTCCTGTGAACTCTTTGACCGAGCTTGGAGTGAATCCAGGGATTTTAAGGAAAACCTCCAGGTTTTCCTGCAGCTTCCCAGCCACATTTTCCCACTTCCATGGGATTGGGAAGAGCAAAATATCCTCCAGGAGCTTAAAGCCTCCGGGGGGCAGGAGAATGAATATTCCTTGGGCTTTCCCAGCTCCAGGCTCATCCCAGAAAGTTGGGAAGTTGAACTTTATAGTCTGGGATGATCCTTTCACTCTTCCCACTTTCCTTGCCCGGAGCCAGAGCTGTTTCCTTGGCGTTCCTCTGCTTTTCCTTGCCCTGATATTCCGTGTCTGTGGCTCTGGGAAAAGGAAGCATTGAAATAAATCCGACACTGGGATTAATCCAGCAGGAGCCGGAGATCCATTCTGAGGAAAATCCAAGTGGTTTTCCTCAGAGTTTCTTGGGAATACTTCATGTTCCTGCAGGCTTTGACTCCTTTGGGATTCGTTTTGTGCTGCCTGTGTAAAACAAGAGCTACACAACCCTGGAATTCCAGAATTTGGGTCGGGAGGGATCTCAAGGATCATCCATTCCCACCCCGCCATGGCAGGGACACCTCCCACTATCCCAGGGTGCTCCAAACCCTTGGACACTTCCAGGGATCCAGCGGCAGCCACAGCAAATCTGGGAATTCCAGCCCAGCCCCTCCCCACCCTCCCAGCCAGGAATTCCTTCCCAATATCCCATCTAAATCCAACCTCCTTCAGCTCAAAGCCATTCCCTGTGTCCTGTCCCTCCATGCCTTGTCCCCAGTCCCTCTCCAGCTCCAGGTTTTCCCTGGATCCTTCTCTTCTCCAGGTGAACATTCCCAGCTCTCCCAGCCTGTCGATATTCCCAGAATTTCCAATTCTTCCACTGAATGACCCCACGAGCCAAATCCTGGCTCTGCTTTTCCTTAATTCTGTCAGCAGGAACGGGAATTTCTGAGGGAAACAAAGGTTTGGGATTGTGAGGGTGGGAATGGGATCAGCCCTGGAGGAAAATGGGTTTTATTGGGAATTCTCAGTCTCTTGGCCAAGGAAGTTCCTTCCCAAGTGGGGACTCAACCTCTGCCCAAACCCGGCGTGAGCGAGAATTCCCAAAAACAGGAGATGGGAGATGAGGCTGGGAAATGAAAAAATTCCCTTGGGAATGATCAGAATTCCTGGGTGACAAAACACCCGAGGAATAAAAAAGCAACAACAAAAAAACCTCCCCAGAATTCCCAAATTGGAGCCAAACCAAAGGAACAGCAGCAACTTCCCTGCTCCCCTCGAGTATTTTTTTGGGGATAATGATGGATGCAATCCCTCTTTTCCTTGGAATGGGCTTCCCGAGGTTTGAGGAGCTCCTGCTGAACTGAATCCCTGCGGTGGTTTGGATAACAGGTGATAAAAAAACCCAGGAGGGATTAAAAACACAACAAAAACCCCCAAATCTCTGGTTTTCCCAAAAAAACCCTGCCCAGGACATTCCCTGCAGGGAAAAAATTCCATCTTTTCCAGAGAGTTTGCAGAGGAGCAGGAAGGGGCTGAAGGTTTGAGGGATCAGAGCTCCGGCCTCGGGATGCTCCACCCGAAGGGCAGAGATGCCCTCTCATGGGGGATCCTGGAATTATCCCTCCAAAATGGAACTGGGAATGGAACTGGGAATGGAACCGGGAATGGAACCGGGAATGGGACCGGGAATGGGACCGGGAATGGGACCGGGAATGGTGGGAGCAGGGATGAACGGTTGCCATGGAAATCACTCCCTGTGCAGAGCCAGACGGTCCCACCTGAGCCTCCTTTTCTCCAGGATCCTTGATGGGATCGAGTGAGGAATTCCTGAACCGAGGGAGAGATTCCTCTCTTCCCACAGCAAACACCAAAACTGGGCTGGCGCAAAATCCCCCGAAATGTTCGTTTTTCCACATTAATTGCAAGGAGAGAGAGGGATAACGTGGATTTCCCAGGAGACATCCGCGTTCCCAAACCCAAAATCCAGCTCAGGCGACACTTCCATGAGACCTGGTGGATTTGGTTTTCCTGATCACCCACGCTCACCCCTCGCTCCTTTTCCTTGGGATTACCTTGGAAAAGCCACAAACTCTTTGAAAAATTCCCGGTGCAGCAGCTCCGAGCGGGACCTCGCTGGGGCTGGTTTTTTATGGATCTGCTTTCCCTGGGTTCAGTCCAAGCGGGGTCAGGCGGTTCCTGCTCTTCCCGAGGGGGATTTTCCAGGGGCTGGTTAACACGGGGCCGGGAATGTCCCACAAATGTCCCGGGAATGTCCCACGAGCAGGGACAAGAGCGCGGGTCTCGGATCACCGCTCCCGCTGCCCGAGGGCCGCCCCGGCCCCATTCCCCCTTCCCGAGGTGTTTCCATGGGTTCTGCATTCCTGGGCACTGGGGCAGCACCGGGAACAGCTCAATCCCATTCCAGCGGGGCTGGGAATGTTTAACGAACACCGGAGCGCGATTCCCGCTCCCTCTGGGAGCTCTTTCCAGGCGTGGACCTGCATGGAGAGTTTGTCACTCCCTTGGAGCACCTTCTCCATGACCCGGGACTAATTTGGCCTAAGCTCGGTTTAATCCCTCTGGAAGAGCTCCCAAAGCCCTGGGGTGTGGAATTCTCGGGGCCTGGATGTGACTAATTCCAGTTTTCCCTTTCCTGGCCTCACCGAGGCTGGAGATCGTTGCTTTTTCCGGGATTTTTAAAGCCACGCCTTGGATTTCAGTCTGGCCTTGGAAGAGGTCGACTCATTCCTTTTTTTTCCAGGTGGGAAAAACGAATCCCGTATTTTTCTTCCCAAATGAAAGCTTCGTTCCGTGCTGCCTTTCCCTGGGCTTCCTGCTGCAAAAAGATCGGGAGATTTTCCCGGTTTTCCATCTTTTTTCCTCAATGGATTGACCTGGGCTCCCAAATCCACAACATCTGAGTGCCTGAAGAACATTTTCCAGGACGGTGTCCATGGATAAAGGGGATTTGCAGTGGTTTTTCCCGCTTATCCCAAACCGGGTCTGAACAGAATTCCCAATCCATGCGGGAATTCCATCCAGCGGCTCCTCTTTTCCAGCTGGGTGTTCCCAGCATGCCCCGATTCCCAGGACTGTTCCTCCATGAGGATCCCACCAGCCCGTTTTCCCAGGATTTTGAGGCCCCTCTGGAATATCAGCCGCTCCTCCCAGCCCTGCTGAGGATCATGGAATTCCGGAATGATTTGGGTCGGAAGCTTAAAGCTCATCCTTCCCCCAGGGAATGTTTTCCGTATTTTTAATCCCATCCTAAAGCCCAACCCCGCAGGATCCATGAAATCCCATCCCACAGGAAAACAGGGATGGATTCATCCCGAAAATTCCCAGCCAAGTGAAGACAGGAGAGGAAACCACAATTCCAAGAGATTTAATAAGAAGGAATTACAGGTGGAAAATCCTTCTGGCACATGGAATTCAGCCAATGTACAGCTCCAGGATGGGTTTTCCAAGGAATATTCCAAGATTTTTGGGAACATCGAACTCGACACAACCCACGAAGTACGGAGCTGGTGCTAAAAGCCCACGACAGTAAAAAATATGGCACGAAGAACACCCAAAAAACCCCTCCAATCCAAAATATTCCCCCTTGGGAATTCTGGGTTGGACTCATCCCGCTCCCAGATCCCATCCCGGCCTCAAAAAACACGGATTTGGTAAAAATCCACTTGGAAATCCATGGAAAAACGAGGTGGGGAAAGTTTATTTTCCTCTCTTGGTAAAGCAGCAGCGATTTGGGGATTGGAAACGACGGGAGAAGCTCCGAGAGGATTTTATTCCCAGGAAATAATTGATGGATACGGAATTCTCACCGGATTATCCCATAAAGTGCATGCCAGGAAAAACTTGGAATAAATGAGACTCCAATCCTAACTAAGGTGAGGGAATACAAACCTTGAGAACAACACCCTCGACGTGGTTTAAGGTCTTTTTTTCCCAAAATTCCAAGGAAACGGGAAAAAATTCCCACTGGATCCAAGGATTTGAAGCTCCGCCGTTCGTAAATATTGCACTGGAAGCGTCGGAGTTGAAAGCAACACCAAAAATATTAAATGAAATTAAATTAAATAGGAAAATAAAAATTAAATTAAAATTAAAAAAATAATTAAAAAAAAAGATGTTTTCCCACAGCTCCTTGGAGCTAAAAAAGCGGGAAAAATGCAGGGATTGCTGAAATGGGAATTTCAGGGAATTTTTAGGAGGGGGGAATCTCTGCTCTCGACGGAGCCAAGTGTAAACTTGAGGCTTTCACTGAAAATATTCCCTCTTTTTTTCAGGAATTTTGAAATGTTTCGTCAGCACCGAGTGCAAATAAATAAAAAAACCGGGATTGGCTCCTAAGGATTTTAGGGAAAGAGCTGGAGAGGGAATTCATGGCTGGAAAGCAGCGAAATGAAAAAGCGCATTAATAAATTAATGAATGAATTAATGAATGAAAATGAGGTCAGGTTTTGTCACATCCCTTCGTATTTACAGGGCTCTGTGGAGGAGAATCCACGGGTTTTGTTTCATCCCGATCGGAAATTTGGATCTTTCCAGCCAAAAAACGTCTTCAGATGTGATCCGAGATCCAAACGCGATCCGAGATCCAGAAGTGATCCGAGATCCAAACCTCATCCAAGGTCCAAATGTGATCCGAGATCCAAATGTGATCCAAGATCCAAACGCGATCCGAGATCCAAACCTCATCCAACATTGAAACCTCATCCAATGTCCAATCATCATTCAAAATCCAAACACATCCAAGATCCAAAGCTCATCCAAGATCCAACCATCATCCAAGATCCAACCATCATCCGAGGTCCAAACGTGATCCAAGGTCCAACCATCATCCAAGGTCCAATCATGATCCAAGATCCAAATATGATCCAAGATCCAACCATCATCCAGGATCCAAACCTCATCCAACACCCAACCATCATCCAACATTCCAAGATCCAAACCTCATCCAAGATCCAAATGTGATCGAAAATCCAAACATGATCCATGATCCAAATGTGACCCAAGGTCCAACCATCATCCAAGGTCCAGACCTCATCTGAGATCCAACCGCCATCCAAGATAAACATCATCCAAGGTCCAACCATCCAGGATCCAATCATCATCCAGGATCCAAACCTCATCCAAGATCCAAACCTCCAACATCCAACCATCATCCAACATCCCACCATCACCCAACATTCCAAGATCCAAACATAATCCAAGATCCTCATCCAGGATCCAAACCTCATCCGAGATCCAATCATCATCCAGGATCCAAACCTCATCCAACATCCAACCATCATCCAACATTCCAAGATTCAAACATGATCCAAGATCCTCATCCAAGACCCAAACCTCATCCAAGATCCAACTACTATCCAAGGTCCAAACCTCATCTGAGATCCAAACATGATCCAAGATCCAACCCTCATCTAAGATCTAATCACCATCCAAGGTCCAAACGTGATCCAAGATCCAAACGTGATCCAAGATCCAAACGTGATCCAAGATCCAAACGTGATCCAAGATCCAAACATGATCCAAGATCCAAACCTCATCAAAGGTTCAAACCTCACCCAACATCCAACCATCATCCAACATTCCAAGATCCAACCTTCATCCAAGACCCAAATATGATCCAAACCTCATCCAAGATCCAACCACCATCCAAGACCCAAACCTCATCCTAAATCCAAACGTGATCCAAGGTCCAACCACCATCCAAGGTCCAAATGTGATCCAAGATCCAAACCTCATCCAAGTCCAGGAACTGCTTCAATCCCCTCAGGACCTCGCCCCCAGCAGTGCCGTTATCCAAACTTCATCCCAAACCCTTCCCAAAGTGTCTCTGGAAAAACCAGTCCTGCAAATCCCGGCTCCCCACTGTCCTGCCCTTCCCGGCATTCCCAATTCCACCGGGAAGCTACGTCAGCTTCCTCATCCTGCGGTTCTGCCGGTCGATGTTGAGCGTGGCGCGATCCACGGAGCTGCCGATGGAATCCAGGGCCTCGTCCTGCCTCTCCAGCTCCGCCTCCGTCTCCAGGGCCAGGCCCTTCAGCTTCTTCAGGATCTGCCGGAAGGAAACACCGAGAGCTCGCAGTGAGGGGTTGGGAACAACGGGATAATTCATGGATTGAAATCCCTGAATTTGGGTTGGAAGGGACCTTAAGGATCACCCAGTTCCAAGCAAGGATACCTCCCACCATCCCAAGTGATCCAAGCTCCAGCCTGGCTTTGGACACTTCCAGAGATCCAGGGGCAGCCACAGCTTCTCTGGGAATCTCTGCCGGGTTTGGAATTTTTTCCCCACAAACTCCACCTCAAAATCATCCCGGAATTCAAAATTCTCAGCTTGGTTTGGGATAAAAAAAACCACCAAAATTCCCTTTGGAGCTCGAGTTAAACCTGAAAATTTTAAGGAATATCAGCCATTGAACACTGCTTATAGCAGAGAAAATTCCAGGAATTCCTGGAAAGAAATTCTGTGAGAAAAATTCCTTCAAAAAGCCACTTCAGGAAAAATATCCAACTGGATTCCTTGAAATATTGATTTTTTTTTCAGGGAAAATTCATTCATTTCCTGGATTCCACATGGATTTCTGAAACAAAAATTCTCTCTGTTTATGGAATATTTTGTGAATCTTTCTGGAATATTTTTTGGATTTTTCTGGAATATTTGGTGGATTTTTCGGAAATATTTGGTGGATTTTTTTCTGGAATATTTTGTGGATATTTTTTCTGGAATATTCTGTGGATTTTTTCTGGAATATTCTGTGGATTTTTTCTGGAATATTCTGTGGATTTTTCCTGGAATATTCTGTGGATTTTTTCTGGAATATTCTGTGGATTTTTTCTGGAATATTCCGTGTATTTTTTTTCTGAAATATTTGGTGGATTTTTTTCTGGAATATTTGGTGGATTTTTCTAGAATATTTTATGGATTTTCCTGGAATATTTTGTGGATTTTTTTCTGGAATATTTTGTGGATTTTTCCTGGAATATTTTGTGGATTTTTTTCCGGAATATTTTGTGGATTTTTCTGGAATAAGACCCCCAGAGGGAAAATCCAAAAAATCTGGAATTGATAACATTGTTAGGATAAGGATTTTCCATAGGTCACATTCCAACCAGGTGGATAATCCCTGATTTGTACCAAAAATTCAAACCAAATTAAAAACTCTCAGGGGATTTTCATCCCAAAGTTGAGGAATTTTCCCACCATTCCCACGGAAATTGATTTGTGGGAATATTTTGTGAAAATAAGGATAAAATTCAGGAATGAACCAATTCCTATCCATAAATTTATCCCGATTTTTACCTGTCGGAGCTCATTGGCTTCTTCCTGGGACACTTTCTGCACCTGCACCTGCTCCGAGTCCGTCCCGTCCCTGCTTCCCACTGGAGATCCGGGATTCGCCGCCGCTCCCAGAAATCCTGTGGCTGAGAGAGAAATTCCATGCTCAGACAGCTTTTCCAGAAAAATTATTCCAGAAAAATTCCTGCTTGGAAAGGAGGGGAGGCCTCAGGTTGCTCAGAGAAGCTGTGGATGCTCCTGGATTCTTGGAAGTGTCCAAGGGCAGCTTGGAGCAAGCTGGAATTCCTGCTCATGGAATGGGATGGAGATGGGATGGGGATGGGATCCATGGGATGGGGACCATGGGATCCATGGGATGGGGATGGGATCCATGGGATGGGATGGGATCCATGGGATGGGGACAGAATCTGGAATGAGGATAGGGCCTCAGAATGAGATGGAATGAGAGATCATCATAGGATAGAATGGATGGAATCCATAGGAATAGAGATGGGATAGAGATCCATGAGATAGAGGCTGAATGAATCCATAGGAACAACAGTGGGACTGGTCCCATGAGATGGGAATAAGGATGGGATGAGACTCATGGGATGATCCATGGGAACCAAGATGAATCATGGGATAGGGATGAATCCTAAGGATGAGGGATGGATCCATGGGATGAGGATGAGATCAATAAGTGGGATGGGATGAGAATCCCATGGATAGGATAGGATCACATATAGGATGAGGAAGTAGGATCCCTTGGAACATGGGGATTGGATAGATCATGGGATGGATGATACTCTGGAATTCATTGGCAGCAACTGTGAATCTAATGAGATGAGAGATGGGATGGAAGGGATTTGGGAATGTTTAGTTCCCTGGAATCCCTGGAAGTGTCCAAGGGCAGCTTGGAGCAAGCTGGAATTCCTGCCCATGGAATGGGATGATCCTTAAGGATCATTGTGGAATTCTGGGATTCAGCAGCAGCACTGGGATCAAAGTGGTTGAGCTGTGCTTTGGTAAAAATAATCCCAGATAATCCATAAATTCCTTTTCCACACGGAACAGAGGCAAAATTCTTGGGAAAGAGGATTTTTTAAAATTTAATGATTTAAATTTATGGATAAACTGAGGGTAAACAAAGGATTGGGGCAATTTTGGGGAAAAATCCCTAATTTTCCAAAGGATTTCCAGCCCCTGCATGGATATTTCTCCTAAAAATCCCTGGATTGATTCCCTGTTGGAAAACAGGGAGACAGGCACACAAAAAACTGATTTTTTTCCCTCCTGCTTTGAAGAAAATCCCAAAAATAATGAAAAATGTGGGATTTCCATGGAAAAATCCCCAAGGATCCCACACAGTCCTTGAGTGCCACCTTGTGACGGAACGGGAACGGTGACAAATCCAAAGCAAAATCCAGCTGGAAAACGGCAGGAAAAGCTCTGGGAAAGGGCTGGAGATCCAATTATTTTCTGGAATTCCCTCAGGAACTGGGAATTCATCAGAATAACAGGAATTCCAGCAGGGAAATTGATGGATTTAGGAATTTATTCCAGTTTTCCAGTTGTTTTTGGCACTGAATCCAGCCTCAGTTTGTTTCTTTGGGATTAAAAATCAGGGAAAAAAAAGGACTCAGGGATGTTGGGAAGAATAAATTCCAAACTGCCAAAAATTCCTAAGGTTGGATTAAAAAAACCAACCCATCCTAGAATTTTAGAAGGATTAACAGTTAGCAGGGAATGTCAATTTTATTGCTGGGAATTTTCAACCTCCGAAGTTTTCTTCCAATGATTCCAAAATCTCCGAAATTCCAACACCTGGAATAGTCCAATATCAAAATCCTGGTTTTTTTAAGGTGGGAAAATCAAGTTTATCCCACGTTTTAATTCAAGATTTCCTGGATATTTGGGGAGGGGGAATTTTCTGTATTTAAGGGAATTACAGGTTTAATATAAATATTGGGATATGGGATACTGGAGACTGGATATTGGCTATTAAATATGGGATATTGGATATGAGATATTGGAAATGGGATAGGAGACATTGGAATTTAGGATATGGGATATTGTACAATGGATGTGGGCTATTGGATATAGGGTGTTGGATATTGGAAATGGGATATTAAATATGGGAAATTGAATATTGGCTATTGGATATAAAATATTGGATACTGAATATTAAATATCAGATATGGGATAATGGACATTGGATATTAAATATTGGCAATTGGGTATTAACTGCTGGATATTGGATATGGGATATTGGATATGGGATATTGGATATGGGATATTGGATATGGGATATTGGATATGGGAGACTGGATATGGGAGACTGGATATGGGAGACTGGATATGGGAGACTGGATATGGGAGACTGGATATGGGAGACTGGATATGGGATATTGGATATGGGATATTGGATATGGGATATTG